>OY986058.1:26301310-26347947 GCA_963920205.1 Stenodema calcarata
TGCCTTGCAGCCACCTCCTCGTCGGTAATCCTGGATACTGGTCAGTAACCTTCCCTCTCCTCAAGAGAACACTTTGGAGAACGATGTTTCCTGACTTGCTAAGAGCTGCATACCACTAATTATGAAGCAGTTAAGCTGTAAGGGTAGTTTGAGTTTAGTTCCTATAGTGAGTACCTAATAGGTAGTATGCACCTAAATATTGCCCTGGTGCCCCACCAGTTTCTGAGCCCACGAGCCGCCCCTGACGTTGAGATCTGTTTCAGTTTGTAAATCGGAAAAAAATGGTATTAATTTCTTCATAGGAAACTGCGGCCATGTTGAAAGTGCAATGTGAATGATTTCAAAACCGCACGCTCGGGTTTTGGCACCAATGTTCTACCTCGGTAGGAGAAATGGTGAATATAAACGCACTTGTACGCAAACACAGGAAGGTTTAATTCGAAAAACCAAACAGTTTAGCTGTGGATTATTTTTATTAATCGATTAATTTTAATCGATGTCGATTATTTTTATTAATCGATTATCAACTGATTAATCGATATTAATACTGATTAAGCGGTTTCCGAATACATCAGGATTTTATTTATTCTAATATGCTTAAAAAATACTTTCAAAATCCAGATGTATTTGAAAACCAATTAATCAATTAATACAAATTAGGACAAACCGTCGTTGTTATAGTTACTAGCTTCATGGATGAAGGAAAGAGGTATGATTACCTATCCTTCAGCCATGGAGAAAGAGGTATCATTCATCCATGAATTTTGGTGGAGGATATTTGCTAGCAATTTAAATACATTTTAATGACATGATTCCATCAAATGATTCTGATTAGTCCTTAACATATTTGCTGATAGCCACTTACCGCCATCCTCCGTGAATATAGTTCCCGTTGTCTTCTCATTCATCAGAAATCCTTGAGTTTAAGAGCAAAATTGAAGTCATAGTTCACGCTTGTCGTTAACACTTCACAGTTCACTTAAATTTTGGTGAAGGAGCGGATATCCCTAATTTTTGCAAGAAATTTCAATGACATGTTTCCATTAAATGATTCTGATTAGACCATAACATAATTGCTGATAGTCACTTATTTGATGATACTTACCACCATCCTCCGTGATTATAGTTCTCGTTGTCTTCTCATTCGTCAGAAATCCATGAGTTGAAGAACAAAATTGATGTCATAGAGCACGCTTGCGTCAACACTTCACCATTCATTAAATTTTGGTGGAGGAGCGGATATGAGGGATGCAAAATCGGAACCAAATAATCGATTATAACCTCAAATGATTAATCGTAAGCTAATAATCGATGTGGCCAATTAATCGGTATTGAATAATCGATTAATCAAATAAGTTGGAGCAGATCGAAAATCGTCAACATGAGAGTGAATCGTGAGGCAGCTGGTGGGAGCCTTAAGATTCCGCCCCGTGTTGTCAGTAGCTCGACGGATTTGAGCGCCTCACTAATCCCATCGGCTTAGAGCGACCTTAAGACTCCGCCCGGTCTATCAGTGGCCAGGTGAACCCGAACCTTAAGATTCCAAACCTCCGTGTTTGTTTACCTCCCATGTTGCGGCACGGGTATCGCCTGGTGATGTCTTTCAGTATTGATACGGCAGTGCGATGGCTAATAATTCGTCTAATAATAACTTTTTTGGTCTTATATTTCTGCCCCCATCAGAAGTACCTCTAGCTTTTGAGGATTTGTTAAAAGAAAAACCGCAAGCGTCAGCGGGAGTCACAAAGTTTATAAACTATTTGAGGAAAAACTACATCAATACCTCGACATACCCACCAAATCTATGGGCAGAGCTTAGTGCTGTTGTGAATAAAACAACAAACTGCTGTGAGTCATCCAACCGACACCTAGGTGACAGTTTCAGCAAAAGCCATCCAGATATCTACACTTTCACGGATACGTTGTTGAAGTTCCAAAATGAAGTCTACATAAAACTGAACAGCAGGCACGCCACCCGTAGATTCCACAATCCCCGAACGATAGCTCGAAAAACGGCTCTTCAAAACCAAATCCAATTGTATGTTGCTCAACAAATCTCGAGAGCCGAGCTAGTTACCAATGTATCGTCGTTTTATGCTGAAACTGTTGGACGAAATTAATCTGTAAATATATTTAGAAATGTTGGACGGAATTAATGTTTGAACCCGTAACCTTTGTTGACAAATTTCGTTAATAAATTGCCAAATATAATTTCCATATTTTACTAACTGCGTTTTCAACCTGCTTGTACAATGCACGAAGAAAGCTAGCTGATCCCCCATCGACGGGGTTGCGGAATAAAAACCCCCCCTAATCAACTGATTAGTACCATATAGATTAGTTGGACATCTAGATCAAGTGGACGGGGTTGCGGAATAAAAACATCCCCTAATCAACTGATTAGTACCATATAGATTAGTTGGACATATAGATCAAGTGGACCCGAAATTAATGTTTGAACCCGAAAGCTTTGTTGACAAATTTCATTAATAAATTGCTAAATATCATTTCCATATTTTACCAACTTCGTTATCCGTGCACAGGGGAGATGTTCTCGGGGAGGGGCGGAATCGTAAGGATACTCCAAACTGCCCGCAGGTAGCCGGGGCGGAATCTTAAGGTTCCATTAAGCTGCTCTGATCCTTTAATTGCCCCACTGGGCGGCAGTGTTGCCAGACCCGAACTACCAGAAGGCGGTACCGCGAGCTCCAAAAGGCGGGATTTCGAAATAAAAGGCGTATTTTTGAAAAAAAACTTTCTGAAAACCTGTTAAAACTGTTAAAATGTGCATAGCGGTGTGTCAAAATGTGTTTTTTATCAATGTCTGCCCTACCAAAGCGCAGAAGAGAAAATAAATTCCAAGTGGAACGAGAATCCTCCAGAATCCACTAGCAGAAAAAGTCACAGCCTTCCTACGTTCCGCGCACAGCCGCATTGCCAACTGATGGAAAATAACCTCATTTTTATAGTTTTTGGCGTATTTAAAGGCGATTTGTGTATATTTTGACGGAAAATCGCTAAAAGGCGGGAAAAATCGCGATCCGCCTTTTAAAAAGCGGAAGGCGGATTGGATGTCGAAAAGGGGGGAAGAAACGCGGGAAGGCGGGGGATCTGGCAACACTGCTGGGCGGAATCTTAAGCCTCCCCAGCTGGTCGGGTCCATTTTCAAACTGGATTCAAACAGCACATGGTTTTCAAATATCGAGTTAATGAATAATATTTAATAATAATTATTAATAATGAAGCATACAAATTATTAATAACCAACAATAAATATTAATAATTTACACTAGGTACTTGATAATAATTATTAATAATTAATTATAATTCATAATAATAATTAATCTATCATTCAGTAGGGCGATCTGTACAAAGAAGATAATAAACGCGTTGTGTCAAGAATTTGCAGAGTTTTTATTTTTTTATTCGATTTTCTGAATCTACGTATCTTGAAACGTAAACAAACAAATTTTGACATGGGGTTAAAAAAATTTTTTCTTTGGACGATTCCAATGGTTCATTATTGAAGATAATAAACAAAAAACGCTGCAGATTTTCCCACAATAGTTTACCATCTCCTTTACAGATCAGGTTTCTGTCTAGATCACTGTTCTGTGACCACACGGTCTTCTCCGAATGAGTCGGCAACTAACTCAGTGGTCTATAATTTATTAATGTAAATTCTGAATGAAATATTCATATCAACCATAAATTATTTTGAATTATATTTGTATTACTTAATATAATTCCTTAATATACTTCTACCAACGTCGGCAATAATTTATTGCAAGAACTAGATTGTTAGATTTGTACAAAATAGTAACATCATCATCAATGGAATTGAAAATTATTGCAACCCCCTGAAACACATCAGGTTTCTAGGCAATAAGTAAGGAGTAAAAATCCGTTTTTGTTCCTCCAGAAGTGACAGAATTTGAAAAGTGTCATTTTGTCTATGTGATATCGTAACCACAGCACCAAAAGCGCCAATCTGCTTTTAGGGTCATTTTTGTTTGAACATTTTTGTTGTCAGTGGATGTGTTGAAAAATAAGAAATCACAATGACAAAAAAAGTACCAATATGATGTATGTGTTGAGGTAGATTCGTAATCTCTTACATGAGAACATGCCCTAAACTGATAATGTAAACCGCTTTGAACAGGTTCGCCAAATGTGGGAAACCGGAAGACTAAATCTGGTTGAGGGGGTCTTTGTGTGGATATGAGAAGAAGAATATTGTGTGTATGAATATGATGTTTGGTTTGGTGCAGTTGAAATCCAAATCCAAATCCAAATCCTTAATCCAAATTCAGTGTGCTGAAATCTGTTTTTCGCTATCAGGTCTAGTTTTTAACATGTAGCTCAAATACCTATTATCTATCTACATTCGAAGCGTCCCAATGATTGATTATTAGCATAATATGTATATAATTGATTGATAACATCCCAAAAAATTAATTATTAATTTTTTACTTTCAACCACTCTTTCTGAGCTTTTTGAGGCGTAGAATCCGAATTTGAACACCTTCTTTTGTTTGACCAGTGTAATTTGTTTATAGGGACTAGTGGAAGACTAACGAATGGCGTTAAAATTCAGTATCACACAGCAATCGGGGTGCGACGATTACAGAAATATCCCGAGTCCAACATGAGCCGGTCGTCCCAGGGACAGTCTCTACCTACAGATGCCAGCACCGGGTGGAGCAACAGTAGTTTGATCGCTTCTCCTTCTCTCAAGCTCCCATCGGGCCTTCACTAAATTTTCATATCTCAGTTGATCATCATCTTCACTCTTCAGCGTTCTGACTGACGTCCGCCCTGCGGCCTCTCGCATAGCGTTCTACCGAATCACGTATCGCGAATAGTGTGCAGTTGCCCTACAAAAGGGGTGTACCACGTCGCTCGGTGAAGCTCGATAGTCGTCCTATTGAGTAAACCCTCGTTTCGGCAAATTTCCGAAGAAAATAAGATATTGCACGAATCTGCAATTTATGCTATTTTCACTCATGAGCATTTTTGGAGACGTTCTCGATGTTCTATGGCCTTTGAAAGCCACTTACCTTATTTCTTCCAAGTGCATGTCGTAGTGTTTCAATTGAATGTGTTACAACGGGCCATGCAAATAATCGTCGTCCACAGGACCGCACGATGAGTCCGCCTTCAGATAACTGGTGACAAATCACTGCTGTGCCTAGAATAAATTAATACATATTCGCTTTCACAAATGATAAATTAAAAATTCCTTTACAAAAATACATGCTTTAATTCATTTAACATTAAACGTTTTAAATTTATTCAGAATAACGCCCTCCTTTCAGCTTTTTATTTACTAATAATTTCAGTGAATTATCCTGATCTGTAGGTACATAAATTCACTTCATACTCCATTCAATCCATATTTTATTCCCAAGCTATTTTACAGTATTAAATTAAATCTGGTTCTCCGGTCTTGAAAAGCCTCATACATTCACCTCAGTTCAGTTCCGACTTCCCTGGATACCCTCTGTGAGTAGATTCCCACCACAAATGGAAGCCCTTTTCTTCACATTTCACAATGAAATTATAGAAGTTTTCCATTTCCCCGCTAATGCAGATATCACAATGTCATGATTGTTAGTATCATAGGGACTATATTTCAGTACCTAAAGGACCGCTAATCTTAGAAAGCACTGAAAATCTATTGATAAGTTCGGGAAATATGCCAGTACGAGGCCTACGAGAGCCAACCAATAAGCTATATTAGAAAAACCGCGGCTGTACGACTTCTTCACAAGGCAACTACCCTGGCTGGCTCGACACTGTTTGAACCGTTACCATATGCAAATAAAACGCTACTGATTTTCAAAAATGAAACTAGGTAGCTTTTGGCAAGTGATCTAGAAATTGACTCGAAATTGCAGTCACTTTTGTAGAAAAATCGAGTATTGATAATTACCTTCTGATTACTGTTAGAATAAGTTATGGTAAGAAACTAGCAGGACTGGCACCGGAATGTTCGGCCTATCTTGGAAACACAGAAAAACTGAGAGAGAAAGGCCAGGTCATATTGGCCTTATAGGCCAAACTGTTAAATACTGGAAATCCAGCTGTAAGAAAATTTGTAAACTGCTTGAAAATATGTATAATAACTATTTTTGTGAATTAATAAAAATAAAAGGTATATAAAATAAGAATATTGAGGGTGATTTTGAGAAAAGCTCTTAGGAAATTTAATAACTCGATGTACCTAATTTCCTTTGTTATGAGAAGAGGAAGAGGACTAGTCATGCCCCCTAAAAGGCAGTTCCTGTTTAGCCAAGAAAAGAATGTAGTCAATAAGCCGAAGATAATTCATATCTCTATATAAAACCACAATTACGGATGATGTTTTGTCTATTAAATATAATAATCAGATGATAATCGGATAGTAATAATAACGAATAGTCTGTTCAAGTGTATTTTGAAGAAGAAGAAAAAGAAGGTTATTTAAATTATTCAGAATTGATTTATATTGATATAATTCCGAGGCTCATGATGACGCCTTTTTCATGGGCTCTATCTTTGAGCCCTCATTGAGAACGAACACCTAGTCGTACAACGCCAGGGCCTTTCAAATTCGTACAGAAAAAATAACCTTTTAAAATAATAATTTTTCTGTAGGATTAACCTACAAATTTTGTAGGTTAATCCCATATTCGCTGTACCTATTCTCTGTATCGCTGTAATTATGTGTCATTAAATACTTTAATTACCCACTACTAACCTTGTGACATCACTTGTCGTCACATACACTACTCCTACCTACGAGTAGGACTGATGGAGCTAACCCACCAACAAAAGAGGTTACATCACTGTTATGCAAACGAGCGTTTCATTATTACCTCATGTTTCCTTTTCATATTAATATAATTAACATTACATTATGTACCAGCTGTGTATAGGTATCAATACACAAGGTGTAGGTACTCATATTTTATACTATACATTACACGGTGCCGAAACCAAAATTAAATGAACCGGAAGATTGTAAAGTACTTAGTAGGTTCTGATTGTGTTCGTACGTGCGGTTCTGATTAAACAGAAGATGTCCGAGTCGGATTCGGCGGTCAATTTTCGACCACCCGGTCCGCTACAAGTTGACGAACATTCGCTCAACATGGCTAAAGAATGGAAATCTTGGCTCCAATCATTCGAATGGTATGCAGAGGCGATTAATTTAGATAAAAAGAAGCCTAAGAAGCAAGTCGCTACGTTTATGACTGTGATAGGTTCCGGAGCGTTGCCGATTTATCAAACTTTCCAGTTAACCAACGCTACGAAGGCGGATTTGACGGCGATAAAAAAGCTGTTCCATGATTACCTACTTCACGCCGAAGGTAAACAAAACATATGAGAGATTTTTGTTGTTTGTGTTAATTGTGTTTAAAAGGTCAACCTTTTGATGAGTTCATAACTCAAGTTGTAAACCAAGCAAACAAATGTGAGTTTGGAACGCTCAGAGACGAGTTAATATGCGACAGAATAGTGGTAGGAATCTTGAGCGATGAGGTACGGAAGTCTCTGTTGGAGAGAGAGGGCTTGAAATTAGAGACAGCTAAACAAATTTGTCAAACGGCTGAGCTGGCTTGTATGCATTTGTCGGAAATGAAGACTGCGGAGTCCCCGCAAGTAAATGCTATCCGAAACAAGTTCCAAGACAAACAGAGTAAGTCAAAACAAAAAGGCAATAAAAATAAACAGTCAGACAATACATTTCATTGTAAGAGATGTAATACCACCCATAGACGTAGGGCCTGTCCAGCGTATCGTAATCGTTGTTCGAAGTACAATTTCCGGAGTCTTTTCCCACAATGTTGTTTATCAAAGAAAGTTAATACTTGTTGCACTCAAGAAAGTACACAATCAACAAGGCGAGATTCAGATTCAATGTACGATCTATACATAGGTAGCCTACAAAAAACTCTCAATGATAGTGCTGACTGGATTGAAGAACTAGAATTTCGATGAATTACATAGAAGTCATAAAGGTGTTGAAAGCTGCCTGAAACTCGCCAGGGAAGTTATATTTTGGCCGAGCATGGTACATGATATAACCAATTTCTGTCAAGCTTGCTCAACATGTCAATCACACCAAAAAGACAAACCAATGGAAAATATACCTTAGTAATGGAATTACAGAATTTGAGGATAATATTATTATCCTCAAATTCTGTAATTCCATTCAAAAAATAAATCGTGTTTAGGCCTACAATGATCCACCTATCTCAGCATTATGATCAGTTTCGGGACAAACTATAGGAGTGGAAATAATAAACCCTTGGGTAGATTTTAAAGTTTTTATTGTTATCTATATCAAAAAGAACA
Source organism: Stenodema calcarata (assembly GCA_963920205.1). NCBI lineage: Eukaryota > Metazoa > Arthropoda > Insecta > Hemiptera > Miridae > Stenodema > Stenodema calcarata. Next base: position 26,309,654 of record OY986058.1, read on the forward strand.
AAGAGTGGAAAACATATTGTGGTGAATGTTTAAAAAATTGCAAAATGAAATTTTTCAACGTGAAGATGTAAATGAATGCAAAATGAAGGCGCGGAATTTCAGAGGCTTATTAAAACCCGATCACCTAGCCAGCCAGCCCTCTGACGTCATAGGCTCTTACGGCATAGGCTTTGACGTACTAGTTGGCCTCCTGCCAGCCGCCTGACGTCATACGCTCGTGCGTCATAGGATCTGACGTACTAGTTGGCCTCCTGTCTGACGTCATACGCTCGTGCGTTATAGGCTCTGACGTACTAGTTGGCCTCCGGCCAGCCGTCTGACGTCATACGCTCGTGCGTCATAGGCTCTGACGTAGTGGCCCGCCTGTCGCTTGTGTTCTGACGTTATCTGAGGGAAAGGGTGAATCAAGGAAACACATTTTTCCCATTTCAGTTTATGTGCCAAAGCAAAGACATGAAAATGTCAAAAGAATGTCAACTCCATCCTGTTGTTGATACAGTCGAGAATTAAATGCTTGCATACGAGTCTGCAACACATTGGGACATTTTATGTCTTTAAAGAAGTGATTCAAGAACCTTCGAACAATGCTACATCACCTACCCCAGTATACTTAATTGTATACTTAATTGTAGGGTTCATCATAAATTATGAAGCTTGCATTCGTATAGACAATATAAATTATTGAGAATGATCACCTGTGTGTAAACAATTATTTAAACAATCACGCTCATACCGCAGCTTGTCGGCCACGCACTCCGCAGTGGTTAACGTAATATGGTTAGGTAAATCGAGAGCTACCCAACGAGTGGTGAACGATTTTTGTACGATGATAACTGGCAAAGATAAAGTTCCGTAGCACCGAATCGGTTGTAAGAGAAAATCATCAGACATTTTCGTGACGATTTCGTGTGACGCTTTTGTGTAACGTTTTTCGAGTTATGTGCTAGAGTAAAGACATAAAATGTCAAACTGAACCCGTCCAAGGCAAATCGTGGCATCAGATCTTCTACATTTAGATTCAAAAGAGTATATCATAGCAGTTGATTCATACACAGGGTTTTTTTGTTTTTTGACTTTCAATTGTTGACCAACAAATCTAGCTCATCGGTCATTCAGAAATTGAAGTACTGGTTTTCAATTCACGGAATTCCAGAAAAATTGAAGACTGACGGAGGGCCTCAATATTCAAGTCAGCAATTCAAAGACTTCGCCAAGTCTTGGAATTTTATTAATCAAATCTCGAGCCCAAACTTAGCTAGATCCAACGGTCTTGTCGAGAGATACGTTCAGGAAGCCAAAGTACTTATGAACAAGTGTGCCAAAGAAAAATCTGATATCTACTTGGCACTCCTTAACCACCGTAATGTCCCGCAAAAACATATTGGATCCCCGACACAGCGCTTAATGGGAAGGAGAACAAAAACTTCACTTCCCTGTATCCCTTTTCTCCTGACACCTCACACTATCAACCCCTCTGAGGTCACATCAGCGTTGAAAAAATGGCAGTTGGAACGGAAACATCATGCTGATAAAGTGAAGACACCACATCAAGCCTTCATGCATGGAGAACAAGTAATGTGGAGACGATCGCCAAGGAACTGGACCCAAGCAGAGGTAGTACAGGAGTATCTACTTGGTTCCAACTCATGTATTATTCGCACATCAGATGGGGTCACGTATCGCCGAAACTCTTGGTACCTACGCCCCAGAAGGTCTCGTCAGACAGCCGAAGTACCAATCGATAAAGGAAACCAGACCACTCCATCTTTAGCTGAGGGAGCCTCGAAGTCCAGTTCTACGCCCCAACAAAATATCAGTAGCTTTTTCAAACTCACGCCGCAGAAAGGTTGGGTTGCGCAAACACCGTCGCCCATCTCCAGGCCGCCAAAAATCCACACCAGTCCACAGAAGTCACTAAAGCCGACCTTGGACGAAAATTCCCAACCTGCGCCAAGTACTACCAGGAGTGGTCGAATTATATCAAGCCTCATAGACTGAATCTTTGAAGAAAAAAAGTGGATGTCATTAAATACTTTAATTACTCACTACTCGTGTGAAATGAAATCACTTGTCGTCACATACACCACTCCTACCTACGAGTAGGACTGTTGGAACTAACCCACCAATAAAAGAGGTTACATCACTGTTATGCAAACGAGCGTTTCATTATTACCTCATGTTTCCTTTTCATATTAATATAATTAGCATTACATTATGTACCAGCTGTGTATCGGTATCAATATACAAGGGGTAGGTACTCATATTTTATACTAATCAACTAGCTCGAGCCATAACGAGGAAATTTGGATTTAGATGAGATTTGATTCCATCGTAGAACAGTCCAAGTAGAACAGTCGAGTGAAACGTAATAATTAAATGTGACTGTTGAATATTTAAATACATTAATAGGACGAGAGTTGAGCAAGCGTTAATTTTCTTAGTTTCCGTTTTATTCTGCTTCCGTAAAGAAATGATTGAGGCCGGGTGGGAGGGTTGTTGGACGATAGTTTGAATATTCATGACTCAATCGGCCCCGGATAAAAAGCACACAACGGCGCCGCTGCTAATTACAGGTGGAGAGAATGTCAACATTTTGATTTTGCGCGCAGATGATTTCATATTTACAACATGGGGGCGCAAGTTCCGAAATCACCTCTTCATAACCCGTTTCAATTACGGTTACAAGGATGATGATAATTCTGACTCAATACAGTTATCCATCGTCCCCCGTTGAGATTCCCCCTCGCTGAAATGGCCGAAAATTCATTGTTTTTGTACCAAACAAATTTTCCTCTCAAAGGCGAAAAGATGAAAAGGATGAAAAAGCTCAAAGGCAAAAAGAACTGCAACTTTTGCTGATGATTCAGCATTCAAGACCGAACCGAAGGGGACACAGCAGAAGAAGCTGCTCGCAAACTGCAAAATCACCTTGATAAAGTCATCAAATGGAACGAACAATGGAGAATCTAACTCAACGAAGCCAAATCTGCGTAAGTGAATTTTACTTATAAGAGAGATAAACCGTGGCCAATAATGATCAACTCCCAACTCATACTCGCAGCAAACACAGCTAAATATCTAGGGTTGACGCTAGATACCAAACTAAAATGGGAAGAGCACATGGAAATTAAGAATATCGAGCTCAACACCAAATATAGAAAGTTGTACTGGTTATTGGGGAGGCACTCAGAACTAGAGGTTCCCAACAAGGTACTGACTGCTGTACGAGCAAATTCTAAAACCAGTCTGGACGTATCTCATACAAATTTGGGGCTGCTCGATAAAATCCAACATTAAACACATTCAAACTTTCCAAAAAAATGTACTTAGGGGATAGTCAATGCCCGTAGAACATAAGAAATGACGACCTCCATCGTGACCTGAAAATGGAAACCGTCTCCGAAGCCATCAAGAACTATGCGGTGAGGCATGAAGAAAGACTTGACAGACATGTAAATGTAGGAACGATCCGGATCTTGGACAACAGTGAAACAGTGCGGCGTTTGGATTGGACAAAAATCGAAACTGCTGAGTGTTGCTCTCATGCAACACATTTGAACTACGATTTAAAATTCGTTTGATACATGCAACATTAGTCAAGAGTTTTGACCACCCTCCAACCAAATCGCCTTTAAGCATTTTTGTCGGCCATTTGGGCGGGTATTTTGCGATCAGTGGGAGTTCTAAATACTCAAAACCCAAAACGGGTACCAATCCATTTTTTATTTCATTTTTTTATTTTACAGCGCGTTATTACGCGCGTTGGCGTTTGAGCAAATGAAAATGCATACTCCAAGGAGTGATCGGGTTTGTCGGCCAATGACTGTTGAGGCTATTGAGTACAATGTAATAAATTATATATCAAGTATGTATGTATTATGTATCAAGTATGTACCTATTTATTGAAACTCCGCAATCTAATATCCTGCTATAAAACATATAAATACCAACATAATATTTGGTATTTATGTGTTTTATAATCTATAAAAAGTCTTATATTGTAAGACTTTTTATAGATTATAATACTTGAATGGATAATATCGATTTCCTGTTCACCCCTTCCACCGTTTTATCATAGTTATTCCATACATTAATATACACATTAAATGTAAATTATTAATATACACATTAATATACACATTAGAAGTAGAGTAAAATAAAATTTATTTAAATATACACATTAAATGTGTATATTTAAATAAATTTTATTTTACTCTACTTCTTGTTTGGTGCTTTCAATGATAGGGTTCAGAGCTTTCATAAGGAGGCACCACCGCACGTGGAAGTACAAATAAATGAGAAGTAAATAAATAAAGTTCAACTGTCATGTTATCCGCCTGTAAGCCGAACGGAAGGTCGTAAAAGTCCGCGAGGCCCCTGATTAGTTGAAAACACAAGACGAGGCCTCACGACGAAAATAACAACAGGGAAAAGATTCGTATCTAACGAGACGAGCAGCAGCAGAAATCAGACGTGAACAATAATGTTACGGCAGATGTCTGCAAGTTGTCTCTGTCGAAATGACGGTAAAACTCGAGACAGGGTGGGTTTGTTTGACTCGGCCTAGTGAATAATGTATGTTCCGACTTCCCCTCGTCCGCGAGCCCTGCGACGTTTCTTCTGCCGTTTTTCCTAAGTAAATCCCAACAGGCCTCCACGTCTCAGGATTCTTTCAACCGAGTCGATTTTTTCAACCGAGCTAGATTTTCTCTTCCACACTCGAATCTGATATCTGTGTAATCACTAGGCGGTACTGGCCGCAGTTGGGCACTTTGCCTAGGTCAAGGGGAAGGGGTTCAAAACGAAATTTGAAATTTTGAAAATTTCATATCTCGAAAAATTCATATAGAACGGTTCTATATGAATTTTTCGAGATATGAAATTTTCAAAATTTCAAATTTCGTTTTGAATTTCGTTTCAAATTTCGTTTATTTGGAGTTTTTTTGTTCAGAATTTTGTGAGACCATCCGCAGCTTCGTACGACCAACTGTTCGTTCACAAACGGTTGAAATATAGGTAAATGTTCATACTAAGGAGCTGTTTGGAACATCATAATTGTAGTATTAAAAACCCCAGAATTATATCGGTACATTTTATTTGTAATTAATTCATCCTCTCTATCATTCAGGTTCTACACAAAGAAATCCAGTCGATTCCAACAGCCGGTTATCGTATGAATTAATCATAACTAATAATAATAATTATTAGGTATTATTAAAATAAATTATAATTATTATTATTAATAATAAATACAAATGATTAATAATTAGTGATAATTCATAATAATAATTAATCTAACATTTAGGATCTAGACATTTAGACCTAGTGATCTAGACAGAAGGGTGACCTGTACAAAGAAGATAATGAACCGTTGTGTCAAGAATTTGGAGAGTTTTTATTATTACAATACCAAACAATTTAATATTGAACTAAAAACCCCAACTGACTGATATTTAACAACAATATTATTGAATGATGTTTTATTTATTTATTATTACCTATTACTATTTCTTCTTCTTTTGCCGATAATTATGTAGCAATATGTGCGCTGTAGAATATGTTTATATATCAATATTGTATTGAATACAAATTTTGTTTTCGCGGAACTCACATTGTGCATGTTATACAACGAAATAAAGAAGATTTGATGTGATTTGAGTTTTACAGAGGCTCAATGATACGGCCAACATGATTTTTGAGTTTTATACGGAAGCTGCACGACTATCACTCAAGGATCAGGACGACTACTCAAGGATCAATTACAAGGATTAGGACTACCACGCAAGGATCAATTATAAGAGCAGGACTACCAATTAAGAATCCACTATAATGATCAGGACTACCACTCAAGGATCAATTATAAGGATCAGAATCCCCCCCCCCCCCCACCACCTTCCACCAAACTACCAATTATATTGAGACATTGAATTTGCTATCCCTTCAAACAACGGCATGGGAGAATAACAGAAATGAAGAAGTGGAGGTGGAGGAAGGAACCGGGAAAAAACCACACAATTACAAGTTGTTTTTGTTAGAGCTCAAAACAGAGACGTTTTAAAAGGATGAAGCTAGCAGGGCAAGAAAGGGGACTTGAGCCGCGCCGGAGCTGCAAGACCTATCATCAGCCATGTTTTATAACCTGAGGAGCCTTCACAAAAAACAAGTCGGGCTGATCCCAAAATGGCCGCCTCCATTTCATCGGTTGTGTTTTCTTTCCCCTAGTAGGGTATCGTTTGGTGGGTAATGGGTAAAGCCTTATGCCTGGTGGGCTCAGGGATGTGGTGGGGAGAGCACACCTGCCGCTCGCCGCATGGGGTCCGGTTTCCAGGGGACGATCTCAGAGGGCCAGGGCGCAGAATCCATCGAGGCAATGCCACGGAGGCCAATTTTATATCACTCGAACTTGGTGACTGAAGGCACACTCGATGGTTCGAGGTGTTTCAGCATCAATCGGGACATATATACCATTGTCAAGACTGAAGAAAGCCACCTTACATATTTGAGGGTCTCCTGGACGATGAAAAGATTATAACTCCTCCATCTAATAATATTTTGGAGACACCGCGTAAAGTTTTTTCTGGAAGAGAATTTCCTGTCATGCAACATAATCTAATGAACGAGTTTTCGAAATAACCGACAAACACTTTTATCTGTGTAGCTAATTGAACCTCCTCACTCACCGAAAACTCTTAACCACGGTATCCAAAATGTAATTTTTTAATGGCTACTTACAACTGTTTCAAAGTTTGAAATGATGTTCCAAAATCAATTCAGCGTTCCAAAATGCCTATACGTCTAATATAAGTTCAAGTTTTGAAGCCCACAATAGTAGCTGATACTAGCATACCACGGTGCCACTGACTGGTGCTGTTGAGGCCCCAAAATCGATAACACAGTAAATTCCTAGGTTTTGGCGAATTTCTTAAGAAAAGAAAGCTACTACTGCTCTCGATCCAAAAGGTTTAAAACTCGAATTTCCGAAAACGTTTTATCCAAAAATCCGTTCCAGACCATCCTGAATTCTATCCCAAAAGACACAAAAATCATATTTATATAATATAATTTATTATAATTTATTTCTATAATCTGGAATGGCCAATTCATAAATATATAAATATATAGGTACCTATCATATATAATATAGGTATGTAATATATAATATATATATAGGTACCTATCATATTTATATATTTATGAATTGGCCATTCCAGACGATATACTTCGATAGAATTGATATAAAAAGTTTAGATTTGCACAAAAAAATTTGTCTTGGCAATGGAAAGGCTAAGTTCGTGAATGGGCAGAATTTCCTATAAATTCCAAAAATAAATAATCTGACAAGTGACACCCCATTTAAAAGGGGTTTTTTTTACGCTGAACTAGATGGGGAAATCAGAATTGCGATATCTTATTCCATGTTCTCCACGGTTCATCTGCTGTAATTTGATAACGGAATGAGATATCAAAATTCTGACTTCACCATCGTGTTTAGCGTTGAAAAATCGATGAACTGCTCGGCAGAAAAGGAGATAAAATTTGTTATAATTCCAGTAAAATGGAGACATTTTACATAAAACCAGTTGTTTCTTCGAACATTCGCTCTTATAGCCATGCTGCATGACTATGGATTTTTATTCTTGTGTAGTCCCTTAAGAGTCACCGTAGAGTCGTTTTCTATGATACCGTTAACTCAATTTACGTTTTTTTGGAGATCTCCTCCTCAGAAAAAGTTCAATTTGGCCGATTTCGGTTCATTGTTTTCAATTATGAACCATTGAAATCGATCAATGAACTTTTTTCTATAAAACTCCCTTATTTCTGGACAATGGCTGCCCAGACCTAATGCATTCTGCTATAGTTTTAGTTGAAATATGGTTATATATAATTATGGTTATAATTAGGATATATCCTCAATCTTGACGGATTTGTAACTTGTACAATGTATATTATCGTCTGCTATCAGTAACTACGTCTTATTAGCGGGACGCAGTGATCATTAAATATCCCACGTTCGAATTGGTCCTTCCAGAAGGTCCTTGAATCAGGACGACCGTTTCCGTGACTCAAAACTGCGGATAGTTCGAGGCGGCTCGTTGTTGACGAGATATCAAAGGGTGCTCGTGTGAACCGAGTTGCAGAGATCTTGATTGTTATGACTTCTTTTCACGTAGTTCATAATTTGATTCTTCAATCTCGAATCCCCTTCAGCTCCGCCCATATGATTTCCGACCCGAAGACTTCTCACGCATCATGGCGGCCGTTCCCTGACAGCTTTATTAGCCGGCGAGAATTGAACAGTTGGTTTCTTCGCCCTCTCCTTCGGGCCGTTCCGAAAAAAGAATCGACGGAGTACCGTTTTAAAAGTGAAATCATACCTTTCGGGACGGAGAGTTGAAGAAATAAAAAAAGAAAACGAAAAAAAAAAAAAAAAATCGATAAAAACTCAAAATCAAAGGGTGTATTTTCGATTCACGCGATCCGAGGCCTCAACTTTTAAACACAGGGCGATCGTTTCCAATCTCAATAATGACATCGTACCGCTCCCCATGACTACCAAAGATCTATTACATCACGAGAGCCATCCAGATTGCAGCTTTGAGTCTGATCATTGATCTATGTAAGTCATATGTGTGTCAAGTATGTATAATTCAAATTTATAATGATCATAAAGTCGAATAACCAAACAGTAAAATGACCTTTCGTACGTACGATCCAAAAATTCACGGACATTACCTAATCTGTCAGAAACTTGACGAATCTACCAAAACTCTGGTGTTGTTATGGGAGTGATTTGTAGTTCAACGGTTCATTTTCAAAATGTCAGCACATCCCATTTTCATCACACAATACCACAGTAAAAATCATTTAAAAAAATGTCAATTTTAGATTTTATCGTGCTACATTTAAATATTTAAGTATACAGATAGATTCCAATGATTGGAATTTATCCGTATATGACAATATTTAATTATTTGTCATGGGAAAGACTCAAAAAATTCCTACCACTTTTCTGCAACATCCGTCCTGCTTTCGGGACTCCCTCGAATTGGTACACCTTATTTGACTTAGTTTAGCCTTATTTGTATTATTCTAGTCCAGACTTTTGTCAATAGCTCATATTAATATTGTAGCTTCTGAAAATCGTTTAGTCCGTACCTACTTTCTGCACCAAGTCCCCATTTACATGTCGTAAGCCCGAGTACGAGGCTGCAGTAATTTTGTATTTAATTCCACTGAATCTAACTTACTTTTGAAGAACTGACTTTTGCATGTTTGTAATTGATTGTTTAAATCCTCCACTTTTGTGTCTTTTGTTGATTTTCGTTTTGTCCTAATTCTTACAGGTCGTCTTTTTCTCCCATTTTAAAAAATGGCGGCTTGAGTAGTTGTTCTTGGCGCGTCGCCTCAGGCGTTCAGCCTTTAGACGAACAATATTTATGTTGCCAATTATATTTTTGTTACTGTACACCATTGCAGTGAATAAAAACAATTTTGATTTGAATTGAATCGAATTATTATATAGAATAATTCATTAATAAGGGCTATGGTTTTCCTATTGCACTCTGTTATCCCTGAAGATATTACCGCTAATAACATACCTACCTGCCTCACACGAAAACCTTTCTGGTGTCATTTGAATGATACATGTGATGGATAAAATTTGAAACGGTTTGTGGATGGCGGACCGGTTGCTAAGTAAGAGGCCTCATCTCACTAACAATCTACCAGCTGCCAGATACAATTCACTAAATTACTTTCCATCTCGGGGGATGGCGGCAGGTGGGCGACGGAAACGTGCAGGTGAACCAAACTTTTTCCATCTCCTGAACCGCCGTAGATGAATTTAAGACTATTAGTTAGGCCTGTTTATCAACGCCCGTCGTTAGGTTTGGGAAACTCTGTCAGAGATAAGTGATCATAAATTTCCTTTGGTCTTCATGATACGTGTGTTGTATTTGAGACAAATTGTTACCAGTACGAAAATTGTGTGAGGTTCACGTAAAATGGTCAGCCACCGAAAATGTTATCATCGAATTGCCAAGGAGAAGAATGTGGATAAAATAATCGAACGAATCATCCAAAAAAGCTCATCGACCGGCTGGAGAGCGAAAGGAGAGCATTAGGGAGTTCGAAGTTGCCAAGGAACCCGGGGATTGTGGAGATTGAAGTCCCTGGAAAACACTCATGTGAAGTCACTCGTCACTCGGTATGACGAAAAGAAGGTCGCAGATATGACCATCTGGTAGAGTTGGGATTATTCGAATAAAAATTTAGTTGAAATAAAGTTGAAACAAAAAATTGAAAACTAAAATTGAAACTAAAAACTACTTTAGTGTTTAGTTCGACTTTCGAAACTAATTTTTGGAACTAAAGTAGTATCTATTAGTTTCAACTGTTGAAACTAAAACTAATTTACTTCCAAAAGTTAGTTTCGAATTTGCGAATAAAAACTCAAGTAGTTTCATCTTTTATTCGTAGTTTCGGAACTAAAAACTCTGCAAATTCTTGACACAACGGTTCATTATCTTCTTTGTACAGATCACCCTTCTGTCTAGATCACTAGGTCTAAATGTCTAGATCCTAAATGTTAGATTAATTATTATTATGAATTATCACTAATTATTAATAATTTTATCAAGTAGTACCTACCTAGTGAAAATTATTATAATTTATTGTTAGGTATTAATAATTTGTATTTAGTATTAATAATAATTATTATTAATTATGATTAATTAATACGACATAATTCTGGGGTTTTTAATACTACGTCGGTAATAATTTTTCTATAAAAGAAGTACCTACCAACAAACATTCGAAATTACCTTCATTTCCGTAGCACGAAACGCACCTCAGAACAACAAACTCGACATCACTTAAGCCATATGATGTTCCAAAGAGCTTGTTAGTATGAAAATGGACCTATATTTCAACAGTTTGATTCACGATCGTGTTGTGAGGCACAATCTTTGAGCCGTCATTGTGAACGAACGGCTGGTCGTACAAAGCTGCGGATGGTCTTAAAAAATTCTACGGAACAAACTCTATCTAAATATGAAATAAAAAACATACCGTTCTATATGAATTTTTCGAGATATGGAATTTTCAAAATTTCAAAATTCGTTTTGAACCCCTTCCCCTTGATCTAGGGTTATGAAAAGTTTCGAGGACCATTGTGGGGTTGGTCGAAACCCATAAAAAAAATTTCGTAATTTTAACTCAACGCTAACTGGGCAAAGTGGCGCGGACGGCGTACGGCGTACGGCGGACGGCGGACGGACGGATTTTGGTTTATTATCTTCGATAATGAACCATTGGAATCGCCCAAAGAAAAAATTTTTTTAACCCCCCCTCAAAATTTGTTGGTTTACGTTTCAAGATACGTAGATTCAGAAAATCGAATAAAAAAAAACTCTGCAAATTCTTGACACAACGGTTCATTATCTTCTTTGTACAGATCACCCTTCTGTCTAGATCACTAGGTCTAAATGTCTAGATCCTAAATGTTAGATTAATTATTATAAAAAATTATCACTAATTATTAACAATTTTATCAAGTACCTAGTGAAAATTATTATAATTTATAGTTAGGTATTAATAATTCGTATTTATTATTATTATTAAATATGATTAATAAATACGATATAATTCTGGGGTTTTTAATACTACGTCGGTAATAATTTTTCTATAAAAGAAGTACCTACCAACAAACATTCGAAATTACCTTCATTTCTGTAGCACGAACGCACCTCAAAACAACAAACTCGACATCACTTAAGCCATATGATGTTCCAAAGAGCTTGTTAGTATGAAAATGGACATGTATTTCAACAGTTTGAGTCACGATCGTGTTGTGAGGCACAATCTTTGAGCCGTCATTGTGAACGAACGGCTGGTCGTATAAAGCTGCGGATGGTCTTAAAAAATTCTACGGAACAAACTCTATCTAAATATGAAATAAAAAACATACCGTTCTATATGAATTTTTCGAGATATGAGATTTTCAAAATTTCAAAATTCGTTTTGAACCCCTTCCCCTTGACCTAGGGTTATGAAAAGTTTCGAGGATCATTGTGGGGCTGGTCCAAACCCTGAAACCAAATTTCGTAATTTTAGCTCAACGTTAACTGGGCAAAGTGGCGCGGACGGCGGACGGCGTACGGCGTACGGCGGACGGACGGATTTTTTTTTATTCGATTTTCTGAATCTACGTATCTTGAAAAGTAAACCAACAAATTTTGAGGGGGGGTTAAAAAATTTTTTTCTTTGGGCGATTCCAATGGTTCATTATCGAAGATAATAAACCAAAATCCGTCCGTCCGCCGTACGCCGTACGCCGTCCGCGCCACTTTGCCCAGTTAGCGTTGAGTTAAAATTACGAAATTTTTTTTATGGGTTCCGACCAACCCCACAATGGTCCTCGAAACTTTTCATAACCCTAGATCAAGGGGAAGGGGTTCAAAACGAATTTTGAAATTTTGAAAATTTCATATCTCGAAAAATTAATATGGAACGGTATGTTTTTTATTTCATATTTAGATAGAGTTTGTTCCGTAGAATTTTTTAAGACCATCCGCAGCTTTGTACGACCAGCCGTTCGTTCACAATGACGGCTCAAAGATTGTGCCTCACTACAGGATCGTGAATCAAACTGTTGAAATACAGGTCCATTTTCATACTAACAAGCTCTTTGGAACATCATATGGCTTAAGTAATGTCGAGTTTGTTGTTCTGAGGTGCGTTTCGTGCTACGGAAATGAAGGTAATTTCGAATGTTTGTTGGTAGGTACTTCTTTTATAGAAAAATTATTACCGACGTAGTATTAAAAACCCCAGAATTATATCGTATTAATTAATCATAGTTAATAATAATTATTATTAATAATAAATACGAATGATTAATACCTAACAATAAATTATAATAATTTTCACTAGGTACTTGATAAAATTATTAATAATTAGTGATAATTGATAATAATAATTAATCTAACATTTAGGATCTAGACATATAGACCTAGTGATCTGGACAGAAGGGTGATCTGTACAAAGAAGATAATGAACCGTTGTGTCAAGAATTTGCAGAGTTTTTTTTTATTCGATTTTCTGAATCTACGTATCTTGAAACGTAAACCAACAAATTTTGAGGGGGGGTTAAAAAAAATTTTTCTTTGGGCGATTCCAATGGTTCATTATCGAAGATAATAAACCGAAATGAAACTAAATTTTTTTTTCCTTACGTTTTTTACTAATTTGAAGCTTTGAAGGGGATGTGTTCGGAAGTAAAATTAATAATCTCATGACTGAATCGTAAAATTGATAATCTCATGACTGAAAACTTTGATTCTAACTGGACCAATCCTCACGAAAATGAAATTAAGTAAAATAAATGGACACCTTGGTTGACGAGGGTGGAAGACAATATTCTCAAGGCCAATCTACCTAAGTATAAGTAGGTACTAGGTAGGTAGTTCACCTGCAGCAGACTGGTTCAACTCCAGATTCCTATTTATTTATTTTTTGGTTTATTATCTTCGATAACGAACCATTGGAATCGCCCAAAGAAAAAAATTTTTTAACCCCCCCTCAAAATTTGTTGGTTTATGTTTCAAGATACGTAGATTCAGAAAATCGAATAAAAAAAACTCTGCAAATTCTTGACACAACGGTTCATTATCTTCTTTGTACAGATCACCCTTCTGTCTAGATCACTAGGTCTAAATGTCTAGATCCTAAATGTTAGATTAATTATTATTATCAATTATCACTAATTATCAACAATTTTATCAAGTAGGTACCTAGTGAAAATTATTATAATTTATTGTTAGGTATTAATAATTTGTATTTATTATTAATAATAATAATTATGAATTATGATTAATTAATACGATATAATTCTGGGGTTTTTAATACTACGTCGGTAATAATTTTTCTATAAAAGAAGTACCTACCAACAAACATTCGAAATTACCTTCATTTCCGTAGCACGAAACGCACCTCAGAACAACAAACTCGACATCACTTAAGCCATATGATGTTCCAAAGATCTTGTTAGTATGAAAATGGACCTGTATTTCAACAGTTTGATTCACGATCGGGTTGTGAGGCACAATCTTTGAGCCCTCATTGTGAACGAACGGCTGGTCGTACAAAGCTGCGGATGGTCCTAAAAAATTCTACGGAACAAACTCTATCGAAATATGAAATAAAAAACATACCGTTCTATATGAATTTTTCGAGATATGATATTTTCAAAATTTCAAAATTCGTTTTGAACCCCTTCCCCTTGACCTAGGGTTATGAAAAGTTTCGAGGACCATTGTGGGGTTGGTCGAAACCCATAAAAAAAATTTCGTAATTTTAACTCAACGCTAACTGGGCAAAGTGGCGCGGACGGCTGACGGCGTACGGCGTACGGCGTACGGCGTACGGCGGACGGACGGATTTTTTTTTATTCGATTTTCTGAATCTACGTATCTTGAAACGTAAACCAACAAATTTTGAGGGGGGGTTAAAAAAATTTTTTCTTTGGGCGATTCCAATGGTTCATTATCGAAGATAATAAACCAAAAACAGGTGCATGAAAGAGGCCTACGTGTGCTCTTTACAGAGTTATTAACATCCTAACAAGACGAGACAGAGAACTTCATAATTTCTTTTTTATTATTTTTTTTCTACTAAAAAGCAGTTTTGCTCATTAGTGTGTAAACGTGTAAGGGCTGACGCCTTCAACAGTCTCGAAGGTTATGCGTTCAACGAAACGTAACTTGTGGGAGGTGGACGGGACGGGCGTGTTAAGGGTTAGAAAAAAAAATCTTTATTCATCAGTTAATTGGAGGGCACGGCACGAATAATAACGCGGCGTCGAGCGGTGCTGCGGTTTTTTCCCATTAACCCCGTAGATTGTTGATGTTGATGAAGGCGGCGAAGGGACAAGGGGCTTTTAGAAACAGAAGACGTAAAACAGGGCTCGTAGAATGAGTGTGAATGCGAGTTGGTTGTAAAGTAACGGGGCTGCCGTGTTGAGGTCAACAGTGAGGGCGAAAGAGTTAATTTTTATGAATCTTCATAACCAACACTGACTTTATTCATAGGTCGCGCTAAACAGGAGGGTGATTTCCAAGATTAAAAATTGTGTATATTTTTCATAACATACGTGCAAATAAATAAATATCTTTCGAGATATCTTGAGTTAAACGGAAAAACCGAGATTGGAGGGAGATATCATTTCACTTACTCTCTGTTGCACCATGGTCGTCTTTTCCACCCCACGAACTCAAAGAATTTAGCATCTTCCTCTTCGCTGCCGGACGAAATCCCATCGATTATATTTATATCCATCACAAACAATAACACAAATAACAGAAACAAAAAACTCAGCAAATTCTTGGCACGACGGTTTATTATCTTCCTTGTGCAGATCACCCTTCTGTCCATACCAGACTGTGTTGCAAATCGGCACCATACCATATTCTCACCGTACTCATACCATACCATACGAATTTCTTTCCTATCATACCATATTGTACTATACCAAATCATACATACTATAATATACCATACCATACTCATACCATGTCATACAAACCGAGTGAATATTGAAATGTCATCCATTTCTGACCTATATTTGAAATTTCAAGTATCTAGCTCATTCTCAGTTTGTAATTTGAAGATGAGAAAGATTACAGGATTTATCCCATTTGCATATGGTTGAAATTTGTATTTGACTGAGAAAAACATCTCTCCCGTCCCCTTCGCCATATTCCCGCTTTATCTATGTGCACCCCCTGAGTTTCAGGGCAGGAGCCGCCACTGGATTGGATGAAGGGAAGCTTGGACTCTTCCAGAATTGGACTTGGCAACCTTACAGGTAACGCAATTCTCCACAAATTTCCTGACAAAGTGAGACATTTCCTCAAACCAACAGTTTTCATACACCTTTTCGAGAGTTTTTCCCCACCCCAAATGTAGTGAAGCTTCATGAACATTATTAATGACGGACCATCTATATGCTCTGGGTATATGCTAAGGGATAAGCATATTGTCCTCCCATTTCTCTGAATTTTACGATGCAGAATTCCTGATCTAATATCATAAGTTTTGCGCAAATTTTCGTCAAGGATATCACTCCTCAACGCCGAATCTATTCCAAAAATCTCCCCATCCTTCTCCTGTTCCAATCACAGCCAATCATCTGCCACGTTTACCAAATCGATTCTTTTCTCTTCAATTCTTTGAGGAACAAATGGGGCGGAAATAGTGGGAAGAACGGTATTAGATGATGATCCATTCTCTACTGGGTATCGGGAAAAGAAATCTACCTACATGAGCCTTACTGGGAAAAACATCTGATCTTGGACATGTCTGTTTGTTCGCAGTAAGAGAGAAATGAAGTAATTTGTATAGAGTAAAGATGATTCAAGTCAGGGAAAAGTAAACTGCACTGACTAAATATTATTTGTATAGAAATTAGCTTTAGGAGCCATTCAGCTGATCTCGGCCCTATGCTGCTTAAAGTGTAAGTCCTAAGGAAGTTACATTCCAAATTACAGGTTCGTAGAGTGAGTAGCTTAGAAATTAGCTTTAGAAACCACTCACAAATTTTGGAATCAACCCTCGCCGTAAGACCCAGCAAGTCAACATGTCAAAACGTAGCAAGATATTGTTTTAGGTAACCTACCTGCCTACCTACCGAGCAAATATTGTTTATCGGTATCACGTTACAATTATTGGTGTCTGAAATTTCGGATTATCTCCACCCAAAAACACGCCCATGGTTGAACCAAAAACAGAGAATCTCTCTTGGCGTTTGTTGTCTTAGTTTTACTCGCTGTATTTATGTCAGGTATAATATTCGTCTCGTCGTCACTTCGACAAGCGGGTGCTGTGAGAAGTCACCTTTGGCGCCAGGTTGACCCATAAACAACTCGAGTGAAAAACGCCTGAAATCAACACCACCGGTCATTATGGGGGCGGCGGACAGGAGTGATCGTCCATGATGGCAGGGGCGGATATTAGTGTAAAGAAACGAGCGTTTCGCTCCCTCCCGTGGCGATCTGATGAGATGGGGACGTCAGATAATATCTAACATCTCCAAGTGAGTTCGAGGAGACCTTCAACACGGCGTGGGCTCTCGGAAATATTATTAGGTTACCTGTTCGATATGACGATTTCTGGTGTGACGTAAATAATCGCAGTCATTTACTGATGACCACGAGAACCGTCGCTTTGCTGCCCACGGTTCACCGTTATTTTCAAACAAGAAATGCGTGTTGACGAAGTCGATGGCACTTGTATTTGTGAGGTTGGAAATCACCTGATAGGAAAACGTTCAGACACCGCCTTGAATAATCACAGAAATTTGAATACAAACTTTCAATTAGAAGAAACTGATCCCAACCCACCTCTTTTGAGTCTTGTCAATAACACTTGGGGATTCTTCAACATTTTGAAATGATTCTGAGGACTTGTTGAGCCTCCAAACAGGACCCACACTGCCACCACGGATCACATGTTTCCAAGATCCCCCTACCATCACATTATGTCGAACCGGTTGAAGAACTCTGCAAATTCTTATAAACCGTTCCGTCAACAATTTGCAGAGTTTTTAGTCGATTTTCTGATTCTACGTATGTTAAAACGTAAACCCTTAAAATGCCTCGTAGAGTTTCTTTCCAACGGTTTTGCCAGATTTTTTTTTACATAATAATTTAAGATAGGATCTAGGATCTTTAAATAGGATCTTTGATACAAAATTCGATTTTTGGTTTATTATCTTCAATAATGAACCATTGGAATCGCCTGAAGAAATTTTTTTTTAACCCTATGTCAAAATTTGTTGGTTTACGGTTCAAGATACGTAGATTCAGAAAAACGAATTAAAAGAAATTCGTCCACGCCGTCCGCGGCACTTTGCCAAGTTAGCTTTGAGCTAAAATTTAGAAATTTTTGTTACGGGTTCCGACCAACCACACAATGATCCTCGAAACTTTTCATAACCCTAGGTCAAGGGGAAGAGGTTCAAAACGAATTTTGAAATTTTGAAAATTTCTTATCTCGAAAAGTTCATATAGAACGGTGTAGTTTTTAGTTCACATTTGGTTAGAGTTTATTGTTTAGAAGTTTTTGAGACCATCCGCAGCTTCGTACGACCAACTGTTCGTTCACAATGAGGGCTCAAAGGTTGAGCCGATATGAACCTGTCAACACGATCGCGAATCAAACGGTTGAAATACAGGTCAATGTTTGAAACATCATAATATGATGTTTCATAATATTATTATGGTTTTAGTAATGTCAATCTTTTTGTTCTGAGGTACGTTTCGTGCTACGGAAATGAAGGTAATTTCGAATGTTTGTTGGTAGGTACTTCTTTTATAGAAAAATTATTGCTGACGATGTACTAAAAACCCCAAATGTATATCGGTACATTTTATTTGTAATTAATTCATCAACTCTATCATTCAGGTTCTGCACAAAGGAACCCAGTCGATTCCAACAGTCGGATATCTTATTAGTTAATCATAATTAATGATATTTATTATCAACATCATTCTTACTGACGGTCAACTAAATCCCACACACTCATTATTATTAATAATAAATACAAATTATTAATACATACCTAACAATAAATTATAATAATTTTCAATAGGTACTTGATAAAAGTATTAATAATAGCACATGGTATTCTAATATCGAGTTAATGAATAGTATTTAATAATAATTATCAATAATGAAGCATAAAAAATATTAATAATCAATAATAAATATTAATTATTTACACTACTTGATAATAATAATTAATAATTAATGATAATTCATAATAATAATTAATCTATCATTCAGTAATCTAGACAGAAGGGTGATCTGTACAAAGAAGATAATAAACCGTTGTGTTTAGTAAACCGAGTTTTGACATTTTATGTCTTTGCTATGGCACACAAACAAAAAAATCGTCACGAAAACTGTTGACGAAAACTAACTTCCTCATTTTCCAACCCATGAAAATCGTTCACCACTCGTTGGAAAGCCCTCAATTTATCGAATATTTCCATGCCCTGCACACGACCGTGGATGTACGGAAAGCTGAGTTAAACAGAAGACAATGTAGAAGACAATGATACTACAACCGAAACAGTTGTAGTATCACAACATGTGTGTTTAATGTACCATGGTTTATTAGGGTGTATATATAGGAATGCTACGTGAAATTGTAGTTGGGTGTTAGAGGTGTTTTCGAGTTCATTTTGAAGTGAATTTTGAAAGTAAACCTTAATTCACAGGATAACCGAAACAGTTGTAGTATCACAACATGTGTGTTTAATGTACCATGGTTTATTAGGGTGTATATTAGGGTAATGAGGGAGGAAATGGGGGGGTGATGGTGGTGGGGACTAAAGACATAAAATGTCCCAATGTGTTGCAGACTCGTATGCAAGCGTTTATCTTAGATAGTACTAATTGAGTGTAACGTCGTTTCATACGGCGTGTATGAGAATGAGCCATATTGAGAATATCAAGTCATTTTAGTCTGGCCTAACTGGTAAAAAATGGCAAAATTTAAACATTTGGAGATTTTCTTAAAATCATTGTTTTTTCTTCAGTTGTTCGCTTTGGTATTGCGGTGGTCATTCGGCGGGCACTCCTTAGGAAACATTTGCCCAGAATATCAGCTTTCCAACGGTATAATTAGTTTCTATCTTTTAGGGGGAAAGTTTTGGAAAAAATGGAGTTTGTGTGCGAAACAATGTGTATTTTCAGGCACATTTTCAAGTACATTTCAGGCACATTTTCACGCTGAATCGAATGGTGACATACCCACCACCTCCCTAGCAACGAATTAAAATTTAATTTAGTGAGTTTAATGAGTTTTCAGTCGCAATATCTCCATTTCAGGTTGTAGAAAGTCAACAGCATTTTAGGAAATTTATTTATTTTCGAGGGCCTTCATAAAATAAAATTACATGAACTGTTCAAAATGTCCTCCGTTCTGATTCACCAGAACCACCGTGATCTTCATCGTGAGTTCGACTCCATTCGCAGACGAGCGACCCTCTGCATCCGCGAGAACGGAGGACATTTTGAATAGTTCATGTAATTTTATTTTATGAATGCCCTCCCTCAAAAATAAAAAAAATTCTTAAGTAATGCCGTTGACATGACACTTTCTACACCCTGAAATGTAGATATTGTGACTGAAAACTCATTTAATTCGCTGCTAGGTAGGTCAGTATACGTCACCATTCGATTCAGCGTGAAAATGTGCCTGAAATATGCCTGAATATACACATTTTTTGCATTTAAACTCAATTTTCTCGAAGAAGTTCCCCCTAAAAAATAAAAGCTAATTATACCGTTGGAAAACTGAGATACTGGGCTCGTTTTTCTCAAGGAGTGCCCGCCGAATGGCCTCCGTAATAACAAAGCGAACAACTATTAAAAACTGGTGATTTTAAATCTCGTTGTTGTTGTTTATCGACGGGGCTACAGCCCAGCAGACAGAACGGATCGAGCTGAAATTTTGCACACACGTTTGTTGTCATCCAAGGGAGTGCCTTTTGTACATCCCCCTCCCACCATTACCCCCCCAAATTAGGGGGGAAAGAGTAATTTTCCAGCTTGTAAAGCTTTTTGCCAGATGAACAAGCCTGAACAAGCCTGAATTGGAGCATAACTTAACTGTATTTGTACCACCACTGATTACTCGTGACCACCAGTACTTGTGTAGTTCGTAGACGCCTTGCTTTTGCGATGTCAGTCAGCTTGAAATGGCTCATTACTCTATTGTTGTACCAGCACTAAGCACTCATCACCACCACTACTACATGTACCATCTAATTCTTAGAAGCCTTGCAAAAAGCTCCCGCTAACAGCATTGAAAGAAGCGAAAAGCTCCCTGCAGGTGCAACAGAAGAAACATATTCGGTGAAACCGAGGGTGACTGAGGGTGGAAGTGGGTTTGTGGGAAGAAGACAGGGAACGGGAAAACATTGGTGGTGGCGGTTATGAGTGGGAGGATCAGGTTTCTATATGCACACTAAACAGTGAGGTGCGAAGCATCGAGCATCCTATACGTGGCTGTCGGGCAAAATGGATATCATTCATTTTTGCGGCAGAGGAGGTTTTTTGGCGGGCCAGTTTTTTCAACGGAATGTGTTTTTTTTGGGGGGGGGGGGGATTAAAATTACACTTAGAACTATTGTTTAAGTGGGTGGATCCCGTTGGAGAGGGATGAATCCATATGTTGATTTTTGAGGTATTGGTCATCAGGTCGTAATCACTGACCCATTTCTTGTCCGAGAACTAAGTCCGGAAGGTTTTGGGTTTGTTTTCTGACGAAAGAGCGAGGAGCTCACGGGCTCTCTCTCCCTTTTTTTTCTTTTCTTGTCAATGTCGCTTTTTCTTCTTGTTTCAGTATGAGGGCGAGCGGTCCATAGCCCCGCCTCCCTCTCCACCAATGTCTTTGTTCTCACGGCTCATCTTCTCCCACCAGACCCAGAAAAGGCACCTGGGGGTCTTAATATTCTTTACCTCCAACATCCCGAAGGTTCGGGAACCACATTCGGAGTTATCCCAAATTAGTGACGGCCCTCATGAGCCTTCGAGAAGATCGTTCGGAACCTCCCATCGGAAAGGAATACGAACTGGAATGAGCCACTAAGAAGGTATTGTGATGACGCGGGTGGTGGTGGGGAGCTTCTCTTGCCAGAAGAATCGGATTTTCCCCGCGGTTGGGTGCCTCAGGTAAAAGAGGTGGCTAACGAATTCTGACCATGATGAAAGGTTTTCGTTCCGTTCTCGAGTTAGTTTGAAATTACTTCATCATTTTACACCATGTGGGAGTTACAGGTTAATCGATTTGAGACGGTTTGATGAGCAACGCAACGAGCCAGCTCCCATGGCGGAGAAGGCATCAGAACTAGGGACCACAGTTCTATCGAACTCTAGCGGTATTTCAGTTTTAACTTGAAGAACTACTTAACTGGTACTTGAAGGTATTCCAGAAAAACACTTGCTCCTCCCACTCATGTTCGTCCAGTACCACCGAAAAACGTTCAAAAACCCCGTAAGTAGTCACCCGAGATCGCATTTTGGTTTAATATCTTCGATAATGAACCATTGGAATCGACCGAAGAAGAAAACTCTGCAAATTCTTGACACAACGGTTTATTATCTTCTTTGTACAGAAGACACCCTTCTGTCACAATTACTGAATGATATATTAATTATTATTATGAATTATCATTAATTATTAATTATTATTATCAAGTAGTCATCAGTGAGCCGTCATTGTGAACGAACGGCTGGTAGTACAAAGCGATGGATGGTCTTAAAAAATTCTAAGGACTAAACTCTATCTAAATATGAAATAAAAACTCTGCAAATTCTTGACACAACGGTTCATTATCTTCTTTGTACAGATCTCCCTTCTGTCTAGATCACTAGGTCTAAATGTCTAAATCCTAAATGTTAGATTAATTATTATTATGAATTAAGTATCACTAATTATTAATAATTTTATCAAGTACCTAGTGACAATTATTATAATTAATTGTTAGGTATTAATAATTTGTATTTATTATTAATAATAATTATTGTTGCGGCAATCCATCTTTCACCTTTCATCCTATTGTATACAAATAACGAGATGACCAAGATGACGGTAATCGAGAGTAGTAGAGGGGGGCTGGATTCGAGTCGATCGGGAGCTAGCACGTGGCATCTCAGTCCACCACGAATCGTCGACGACAGTCCGCACGACAGTAAAATAAATCGCTCCGCTCCTGCTGGAAAAGTGCTCCTCTCAAGTTGGACCACCGCTCATTTCATCTCGCCGGATTTCCACCAATTTATTACTCATCATTTCTGCACAAGGTACGGATTCGCCCCCTTCACATTTGACGCCCAATAACCCAAGGATCTTAGTTTTAATTGTACTGATTTTCATTCTTCAGGAACGAGCGCCAGAGCGCCTTCGCCGTCAGCTCCGTATCCAGCGCAGAAATAGCGAGAAATCCCCACTCGACAAGACGGTTCCATTGATTCCATCACGCCATCATCAAATTCCTGGTCAGATCTAATCAATTAATTATAACCCCCCGATTTGACACGTCATTAAGAAAAGTTCTACTTCAGTTTTATTTTACTTTATTTAATTCTCATGTAAAGAGCGCTCTATAGGAGAATATAGCTTCATCGCCGCAATCATAGAAATATATATTTCCGTTTTTCTTTTCTTAATACAGTCCACTTTCATTTAATAAATATTTTATTCGAGGAATTGTCAGGAGTTATAGATTTAACCCCCAATTCACGAAACATATGGTCCACCGAGCCAGGATCTAGTCCAATTTGCATTGCTGAATATTCACAATAATTTTACTCAAAGGTCTCAACGAATCTGTTTTTGTTACGTACCGGTTTCATACCCACATAAGTAGGTTTACCATTCGTAATAATTAAAAATTTATTAATCAATAAGTTCCAATTATTGTTCCAATACGTTGACGTGTCAAAAACGTGCATGATACCTACTAATTTTAAGTGATAATTGATTGAAACCTATGACTGTAAACATTATTGACTGTATAATTTAGTGATTTACAATTCGTTATTCATAATGGCAAAATTTATAACTAAAGTTAGTTCAATGCGAAGAAAACTACAACAAGCATATGAAAATGTACAATCTATTAACCCTTTCTCTACTGAAATCCCCGCGCTCGACGCGCCCGTCTTACTGCATGCCGGCGTGGCCGAGCCGACCCGCCACCCTGAAAACATGAAACTGTGCGGGACTGGCGGGACCACTATCATATGACACGACCTTTGCCTGAGGCCCCTGAAGGTGGATGACGGGCTGAGCAAAACATTGCACTGTGCTGCCCCCTTTTGTGATATAAACATAACAATCATCGGAATAGGTTACTAGAAAGTGCCGCTAGAAGGCAGTGAAGAAAACGAATAGACTCGTGCGTAGGATCTCAATGACGTTTTTCCGAGCCCGAGTAAAGTCGGGCGTAGTACCTCAGCAACGCATATACAGCCCGAGTTATCTCGTGCGTAGTAGAGAAAGGGTTAATAATAAGGGAAGAATAGCTCTGTCTGACCCAGAGCAGGTTGTTCAATTTCGTGCCATGTCCGATGATTTGCCTAAATACCTCTCCATATTCGAGAAACACTGGGATGAATTGATCGATATTCACGGAGAGGCTGATAAGGCGGACGATTTTCCTACCATGGATGATACTAATTTATACAGTAACGTTAAGCGTTATTATTTTGAAGCTAAGGTTAATATGTTAAAGTTAAAAGAGACCGATTAAGTTGAAACCTCGCCTAGTATACTCAATGTAACTCAAAGTGACGTATCAAATTCGTTTAATCAGCTTCCACCTTTGCCTTTGCCCAGGTTTGATGGGAAAATAATGAATTGGCCCATGTTTCGGGACGCATTCAAATCGATTGTTCACGAAAATCCTTCCATTTCACCTATCAGAAAATTCCATTATCTGATCACATCGGTAAGCGGGTCCGCTCATGCGTTGGTCACCAAATTACCTTTATTAGAACAGAATTATGAGATAACCTGGACTACGATCGTAAATGCATACGATAAGAAACGCTTGATCACGTTTTCGTACCTCAACGAGTTAGTTAACTTTTTTTTTTTTTTCTTTTTTTTTTTTTATTGGCATTAATTTCTTATACAGCCATACAATGTTATTGGAAAATTATATATATATATTACTCTTACTCACAAACTTAAATAATTCGTTATAAACAAAATAATTTTTCTTCTGTAGCAATGTCCTATAGCTAAACGGATTTTCCAAGTTTTTAACAATGTTGCTAAAGAATTGTCTTCTATTCATATAATAATGTGGGCACTCCATAATTATATGCTCTAAAGTTCCCTCAGGGTTTCCACACTTATTAGTGTTACCTTAGTAAGTGTTTAGTACTTAGTAAGTGTTTCCACACTTACTAGTTAACTTCAAACCCCTTCAATCTAAACCTACGATTGCGTCGTTACAATTATTCTTGTCCAAGGTCTGCGATAATGTCAACGCCTTCAAATCAATGCCGATACCTGATAGGGCCGACTTCCTTCTGTTTTTCCTTTCCATCCGATGTTTGGATCAAAATACGAGGGAGTCGTTCGAACAGCAGTCAACAAATGTGGACTTTCCAACGTTCGACAGCCTTACAACGTTCGTACGCAATAAATGTGTGGCGCTCCAGTTGTCACAGGATTGCGAATCCTCGGACGATAGGAACAAGAACTTAAATGCTGTAGGGACGAGATCGAGGTTTAAGTCTAACGTAAATAATTCTTTCCAAACATCTTCCAAAACAACACTTCATACGAGTACGAACTCCGACTCGGCATCGTGTGATGTGTTTCGATCACCGGTTTCAAGTCATTCTCCTTGTGTTGCTTGTCAAAAACCACACAGGTTGATCGATTGTGACCAGTTCTCCATGCTGTCGGCACAACAAAGATTACAGCTGTTGAAAAAATGGAAAGGTTGCGTGAATTGTCTTTCAGAGGATCATGATGTTAAAACATGTCCCTCGCAATGGAACTGTAAGTTTTGCAAAAAACGGCATCATAGGCTTCTTCACGTATCTCCGAATAAGAACGGAGGAAATAACTCGATCTCCAAAGGTCAAACATCAGGTGCGTCAGATAGTAGGTTCGTTCAAAAGGATGCAACTCTAACCACAACATCCAGGGAAGATAAGAAAGTTCTACTCGGGACTATATCAGCTGAAATCCAAGATTCTTCCGGAACGTTTCAATCAGTTCGAATCGTTGTAGACAGTGGGAGTCAAAATTCTTTTATTACGCTCAACTGTATGACGAAGTTGGGGCTCAACATGTCTGAAAATTCGAAAAGAGTATCTGGCTTGGGAGGTTCGTCTTTTAATAAAATTTTAGGCGAAGTCTCCTGTGTAATTCGTCCAAAAAATAAGGTTTCTCCTAATTTCCAGACCACGGCTCAGGTGGTAAAGAAAATCACGAATGATTTACCTAATTTCGTTCTCCCTAACTCATTATGGCGTAAATATTCTGGATTCAAACTTGCTGATCCTCATTTCCACATATCTCAGGCCATTGATATGCTATTAGGTTGTGATTTTGTAACGGATATCTTCGATGGAGGCATTGTGGATTTACAACACGGAGGTCCTAAATTGTTTTCGTCATCTTTCGGCTACGTGGTGATGGGAAGAATAGATTCTACGAGTACAACGCCCTCCGATTCAATTGCTCTTTTCTCCGCCTCCTCGGGTTCTGATTTAGGACAAGAATTACACAAATTTTGGGAATTAGAAGAGGTCAAAATTATTTCCAAAATTCATAACGACGAGGAAAATTTATGTGAAGAGCATTTTGTCTCTACTACAGGTCGGGATGAAAACGGTTGTTACATCGTTCGTTTACCGTTTAAAACCTCATCTCACGAATTTGAATCAAACTTTCACATCTGTAAAAAGAGATTGTTCAATTTAGAATTCAAATTGAATCGTAATTCTCTGCTCCGCGAGCATTACAATTCCTTCATGGACGAATACCTCAAATTGAATCATATGGAACTTGCTCAGACCCCTAGTAAAGTTTTGATTCCTCATCACGCTATTTTCAAGGAAGATAGGTCTCAAATGAAATTGAGGGTAGTTTTCGACGCCAGTGCCCAAACAGGTAATATGTCTCTCAACGATAATCTCATGGTCGGTCCAAAGCTGCAAACCGACATCAGGGATATTCTATTACGTTTCAGAATTCATGAAGTGGTATTCGTAGCCGACATCGTAAAAATGTACAGGCAAATTTTGATCCATACAGAGGACAGGCCATATCAGCACATTTTATGGCGGTTCTCTCCCACAGAATCAGTCAGTACCTACGAGTTAAAAACACTCACGTATGGTCTGACCTCAGCTCCATTTTTAGCGATCAGGGCCCTACATCAATTGGCAATTGATGAAGGAGAATCATATCCCAAGGCAGCCGCTAGTCTTACTAGAGATACCTACATAGACGATTTGGTGACTGGTGCCAGTACAATTGAAGAGGCATTGGAACTCCAACGTCAGTTTATAGGTTTGCTCAGGAAAGGGTGCTTTGAATTAAGCAAGTGGGCTTCTAATCATCGAGAACTCCTTGAAAATGTCAAGGATAGTAACCAAGAACCACTCTCCCTCTCTCAGGAACAAGATTTTCAAATCAAAATTCTAGGACTTCAATGGGATTCGATGGAGGATTGTTTTTTATACAAAATCAATCCGCCTACACTGAAGTTCACCAAGCGTTCCCTACTTTCCACTGTCGCTAAGATTTTCGACCCTATAGGATATCTGTCACCTGTGGTCTTATTAGCGAAATCTTTCATTCAAGATGCTTGGAAGGCTAACGTTGATTGGGACGAACTTATTCCTGACTCTCTTCAGTTGTCATGGAAAAGATTTGTAAGCGAATTGCCTTTACTGGGTACGATAAAGATTCGTCGTCCCATTTTTTCACATCAATCAAGAATCTATCACTTGGTTGGGTTTAGTGATGCCTCAATTAAAGGATATAGCGCTACTATTTATATCAGAACTCTGGATGGAGAAAACATACAGTCGCATCTCTTGATTGCGCGTACCAAACTTACTCCTGTTAAGGTAATATCCATACCACGTTTGGAGTTGTGTGGAGCATTATTATTAGCACGAACATATGCTTCATTATCTAGTTTTTTGGAGATGTTACCATCAGCAGTTAGAACACCTTGTTTCTTCACCGACTCAACAATAGTTTTGGGATGGATCAATACACCTTCATACAAATTAAAAACGTTCGTTGCTAACAGAGTAAGTGAGATTGTAGAGGTTATTCCTCCCTCTCAGTGGCGACATGTGTCTTCTGAAGACAATGCAAGTGATGCCAGTTCCAGAGGTTTAATGCCCTCTGAAATTATTGATAATACCCTCTGGTGGTATGGCCCAACCTGGCTTACTGAACCCAGCTCGTCATGGTGTGACCCTCAAGTATCCATATCACTTGACTTACCTGAATTGAAGACTCTTGATGTTTGTACATTAACAGCAACTGCGTCAAATCGTCATCCACTGAGCTGGATGTCTTATTTCTCGTCATTTCTTCAGTTGATAAGATTGGTGGGAACGTTACGTCGTTTTATATGGAATTATAAGAACAAGAATAATAAGAGATTTGGTCGTCTCACTCTTATTGAATTTAAATCTTCAATTAATTCTTGCGTCAAGGTTGTACAACAACATTTCTTTTTTGATGGCGAAGAAGAAAGATCTCATCAGTTTCCTGTATTCAAGCGACTTCATAAGCTTGCTCCATTTATAGACCCTCACGGTATCCTCAGGGTGGGCGGCAGGCTTACCAAAGCTTCTATCTCATATAACTCAAAGCATCCTGCGCTTTTGCCGAACGGATGCCATTTCACCACGATAATGGTAGATTACTACCATAAATTATATATGCACCCCGGCCCAAATTTGCTCCAAGCACTTATCCAACTGAAATATTGGGTTATTTCCCTTCGCCGGCTTGTGAGACTTTCCTCTGCATGACGTGTTTTAAAATGAAGGCTAAGACACTTGCCGCTGAAAAGGACGCGCCTACCATGGGAACTCTCCCTGAATATAGAGTCAAGGGCGGTAGAGCATTTCAACATGTTGGGGTTGATTTTGCCGGCCCGTTGTTGATGAGGGATTCTCTTAAAAGAAAGGCTCCAATCAGCAAGGTATACGTTTGCATTTTTATCTATATGCAAACCAAAGCACTCCATTTAGAGGCTGTTACAAACCTGACCACCGATGCATTTCTTGCTTGTTTATCACGTTTCACTAGTCGCCGAGGATTACCTGAGGCCATCTATAGTGACTGCGGCACCAATTTCATTGGATCAAGAAAGCAGCTCAAAGAAATGTACGCGTGGTTTGAGGAGGAACACACTCAGACTAAGATTCTCGAAGCCTGTGTTGTGCGCAATATTCACTGGCATTTTAACCCCCCCAGTAGTCCTCATATGGGAGGATTGTGGGAGGCAGGCGTAAAGAGCATGAAAAAACACCTTACATCAGTGGCGGGCGAAACTGCACTGACTTTTGAAGAGTTAACCACTCTCTTAACAAAAGTCGAAGCCATATTGAATTCCAGGCCTCTGTGTCCTCTTTCCTCTAGCCCGCAAGAGACAGAATATCTATCTCCCGGTCACTTCTTAGTTGGAGGAAATCTCTTAGAAAATCCCGCTCCGTCTCTTTTAGAGGTAGCAGACAACCGCCTAGACCGCTGGCAACTCGTCAAGAAAATGTACAAAATGGACAAAACCAACGGAGAACTTCAAGGTTGGAGACATCGTTATGCTGCGAGATCAACGCAACCCGGTTCTTCAGTGGCCTCTGGCTAAGGTGACAGCAATTCATCCTGGTACAGATGGTGTCGTGCGATACGTGACCATCCAAACAAAATCTTCGACATATCAGAGACCTGTAATCAAGCTCGTCAAACTTCTTCCTCTCTCAGTGCCCGCTTTCCCAGACTTTTTTTAATTTTTTTCAAAATTGGTGGGCGGTATGTTGCGGCAATCCATCTTTCACCTTTCATCCTATTGTATACAAATAACAAGATGACCAAGATGACGGTAATCGAGAGTAGTAGAGGGGGGCTGGATTCGAGTCGATCGGGAGCTAGCACGTGGCATCTCAGTCCACCACGAATCGTCGACGACAGTCCGCACGACAGTAAAATAAATCGCTCCGCTCCTGCTGGAAAAGTGCTCCTCTCAAGTTGGACCACCGCTCATTTCATCTCGCCGGATTTCCACCAATTTATTACTCATCATTTCTGCACAAGGTACGGATTCGCCTCCTTCACATTTGACGCCCAATAACCCAAGGATCTTAGTTTTAATTGTACTGATTTTCATTCTTCAGGAACGAGCGCCAGAGCGCCTTCGCCGTCAGCTCCGTATCCAGCGCAGAAATAGCGAGAAATCCCCACTCGACAAGACGGTTCCATTGATTCCATCACGCCATCATCAAATTCCTGGTCAGATCTAATCAATTAATTATAACCCCCCGATTTGACACGTCACTAAGAAAAGTTCTACTTCAGTTTTATTTTACTTTATTTAATTCTCATGTAAAGAGCGCTCTATAGGAGAATATAGCTTCATCGCCGCAATCATAGAAATATATATTTCCGTTTTTCTTTTCTTAATACAGTCCACTTTCATTTAATAAATATTTTATTCGAGGAATTGTCAGGAGTTATAGATTTAACCCCCAATTCACGAAACAATTATGATTAATTATGATTAATTAATACGCTATATACGATATATCCGGCTGTTGGAATCGACTGTGTTCCTTTGTGCAAAACCTGAATGATATAGATGATGAATTAATTACAAATAAAATGTACCGATATAATTCTGGGGTTTTTAATACTACGTCGGTAATAATTTTTCTATAAAAGAAGTACCTACCAACAAACATTCGAAATTACCTTCATTCCGTAGCACGAAACGTACCTCAGGACAAAAAACCTGTCAAAAGGAACATGTCAACACGATCGTGAATCGAACGGTTGAAATACAGGTCAATTTTCATACTAACGAGCTGTTTGGAACATCATATGGTTTTAGTGATGTCGAGTTTTGGTTTATCTTCTTTTATTATCTTCGATAATGAACCATTGGAATCGCCCAAAGAAAAAAAAATTTTAACCCCCCCTCAAAATTTGTTGGTTTACGTTTCAAGATACGTAGATTCAGAAAATCGAATAAAAAAAATCCGTCCGTCCGCCGTACGCCGTCCGCCGTCCGCCGTCCGCGGCACTTTGCCCAGTTAGCGTTGAGTTAAAATTACGAAATTTGGTTTCTGGGTTTGGACCAGCCCCACAATGATCCACGAAACTTTTCATAACCCTAGGTCAAGGGGAAGGGGTTCAAAACGAATTTTGAAATGTTGAAAATTTCATATCTCGAAAAATTCATATTGAACGGTATGTTTTTTATTTCATATTTAGATAGAGTTTGTTCCGTAGAATTTTTTAAGACCATCCGCAGCTTTGTACGACCAGCCGTTCGTTCACAATGATGGTTCAAAGATTCTGCCTCACAACACGATCGTGAATCAAACTGTTGAAATACAGGTCCATTTTCATACTAACAAGCTCTTTGGAACATCATATGGCTTAAGTGATGTCGAGTTTGTTGTTCTGATGTGCGTTTCGTGCTACGGAAATGAAGGTAATTTCGAATGTTTTTTGGTAGGTACTTCTTTTATAGAAAAATTATTACCGAAGTAGTATTAAAAACCCCAGAATTATATCGTATTAATTAATCATAATTAATAATAATTATTATTAATAATAAATACAAATTATTAATACCTAACAATAAATTATAATAATTTTCACTAGGTACTTGATAAAATTGTTAATAATTAGTGATAATTGATAATAATAATTAATCTAACATTTTGGATCTAGACATTTAGACCTAGTGATCTAGACAGAAGGGTGATCTGTACAAAGAAGATAATGAACCGTTGTGTCAAGAATTTGCAGAGTTTTTTGTTCTGTGTTTCGTTTCGTGCTACGGAAATTAAGGTAATTTCGAATGTTTGCTGGTAGGTACTTCTTTTATAGAAACATTATTGCCGACGTAGTATTAAAAACCCCAGAATTATATCGGTACATTTTATTTGTAATTAATTCATCATCTCTATCATTCAGGTTCTGCACAAAAGAACCCATTCGATTCCAACAGCCGGATAACGTATTAATTAATCATAATTAATAATAATTATTATTATTAATAATAAATACACATTTTTAATACCTAACCATAAATTATAATAATTTTCACTAGGTAATTGATAAAATTATTAATGATTAGTGATACTTAGGTAATTCATAATAATAATTAATCTAACATTTAGGATCTAGACATTTAGACTTAGTGATCTAAATAGAAGGGTGATCTGTACAAAGAAGATAATTGTTGCATTAAGTATAAATAATTAATAATAAAATTATAAATAATAATGTGAAAATTATAAATAATAATATCTAACTAATAAACTAATTACTTACCTGAAGGGTTATGATTATTATAGAATTAGATGGCAGTGGTTGTGCTGCGACACAGTCACCACTGGCGACCATTGTGTGAGAATATATATATATTGTGTCATGGTCGTATGTAATGGGTAGTCAGTCAGTCAGTCATTATAAAAGTCATTACAAAGTTTTGTATCTTTATTCACCTCATACCATAACGTGGTGTCAGAAGTAAGTCCGTTGGTCGGCCCAGATGTGTGATGGTAAAATGGTGCTGTTCAAATTTTCGTCCACGTCGTTAGTTTGTTCACAAGGCCCCTGCCAGCCGCCATTGTCGTCGGTAGCCACTACCAGCAGATTACGTGAGTAATTTCACTCCTAAAATCATCTCGAGGACGGCCTGATGTCCTTAGTGGATGCGAGAAACATATTCATTATTTGATGAACCTGATTCGGGAGTAGATTTGTGTACGCGGTTTGACGAATCGTCTGTACAAAGAAACGTGGTGCAGCCACAACCAAAAATGGCGACCCTGCAACCGAACATAGGTTCCCTGGACCTCCAAGGAACTACATCTAATCAAGCAACCTTGTGGCAAAAATGGTATAAGCAGTTTGGCATTGCTATTGTCATTAATTGGTCCGGATGCGATGAATATATTCAATTCGTTCAATGTCGACGAGGACACCATGAAATACGACGATCTCGTGAAACTATTTGCGGACCATTTTACGCCAAAGAAAAATCTGACAGTAGAACGACATAGATTTTTGAGCCGTCGTCAAAACCCCAATGAAACAATAGACGAATACGTCACGGACATAAAAAACCTTAGTCTCACATGCGGTCTAAGTGTTTGTAGGAGCTGCGAATTAACAACAATAAGGGAAGACCTAGTCAGAGATGTCCTGATTGTTGGTCTGAATAGTTCCTATCGCAACGTCAAGGAACGCTTATTGCAAGAAACCGATCTCAAGCTGGAGAAAGCCTTAACAATTTGTAAAAGTTACGAACTTTCACAGAAACAGGTCAAATCAATTGAAGAAACGGACCCTGTAAACAACAACATGGTCAATGCAGTCGTCACAAAGCCGGCCGGCAACAAACACCGTCAACCTACGCCGAGGACCTTCAATAGTTCGGGGTATGGAGGCCGATCATCCGCCCAACAATCCACATCAACAATGCGACAGTCGCATTCTGGAAAACATAACGGTTCACGTTCGACCCCGGGCGATAAGAGGTATCCCGGATCAGGCTCCAGTAATCAGTCAGTGTGCGGGAGGTGCGGTTTAGAACACCGGTTCAAGTGCCCAGCCGAAGGAGTACAGTGCTCGCATTGTTTGAAATTGAATCATTACGCCCAGATGTGTCGACTCCGCAAGTCGGTACGAGCGGTTAGAACGTCGGATACCTCGGACCAGAGTCGGGACAGTGAGGGAAGCGATCGTGACTACTTTGTAGGTACTTTGTTGTGTAATGTAAACAACATCAACGTTTGGTCAATTGATCTGGTAATAAATAACAATGTCATAAATTGTCAGTTGGACACAGGGGCTCAGACAAATTGCATGTCCCTTGATCAGTATAAACGATTTAATTTGAACGAAAATCTTATTGCGCCTTCGGCGGCCAAAATAACATCTTTCTGTGGTAACGTCATACCAAATGTAGGATACCGTCTGCTAGATTGCACGTTAAACACTACGCCAGTTAAGATTTCGTTCAACATAATAGGTACTCGTTGTCCTACAATATTAGGTCTACAAACTTGTCAAAAGTTAGGTCTCGTACAACTAGTGTCGAAAGTTGAAAAGGTAGAAAACTATAATAGCGTACTTATTAACGAGGAACAACATTGTTTTCGAGGGTCTTGGTTGTTTGTCCCAGTCATGTAAGCTAGTTCTGAAACCTGATGCGGAACCAGTCATTGACCCACCTAGGAAACTGCCCTTCAAGTTACATAGTAAAGTCAAAGAGGAATTGCGTCGAATGGAGGGGAATGGAGTCATCACAAGGGTAGATGAGCCCTCCGAATGGGTAAATTCAATGGTGGTTACCGTAAAAAAATCAGGTTCCTTACGTATATGTCTCGATCCTAGGAATCTAAACAACAATTTAATGAGATCACACTATCAGCTGCCAACACTGTCTGAACTGCGGTCTGAACTTAACGGGTCAACAATTTTCTCCACTTTGGATGCCAATTCAGGTTTTTGGATCATCCCGGTGGATGATGAAAGTTCGAAATTGTTATGTTTCAACACACCATTCGGGAGGTACCGATACAAACGCCTTCCGTACGGAGTTTCACCAGCCCCCGAAATTTTCCATAGAGTCATGGTTGAAAGTTTTGGTGACATACCGGGAGTTAGGATATTCCTGGACGATTTGCTTGTCCATGGTTGTACTAAGCGCGAGCATGATGATAGATTAGAGTTAGTTTTGAAACGGGCGGCTGAATTAAATATAAAATTCAATAGAGCAAAATGTAATTTCGATGCAAATGAAGTCAAATATATGGGTCATATTTTCTCAAAAGAGGGTATGAGACCTGATGGTTCTAGAGTCAAAGCCATTTGCGAAATGCCGACTCCAACTGATAAAAAAGCCTTACAACGTTTTCTAGGTATGATCAATTACCTTGCTAGCTTTCTACCAAACTTGGCAAACGAAACGCTGATTCTAAGGGATCTCATTAAGCACACAACTGAGTGGCAATGGACAGCTAACCATCAAACGGTTTTTGAACGTCTTAAACAATTAATTACTCAAGCACCAGTCTTGTCCCATTTTGACGTTGATTCGCCTATTGTGCTAACTGTCGACTCGTCTCAAAAAGCATTAGGAGCCGCAATAATGCAAAACAACAAACCAGTAGCATTTGCCTCCAAAACATTAACAAAAACGCAACAAGGATATGCACAAATTGAGAAAGAAATGTACGCAGTGGTATATGGATGTGCTAAATTTCGACAGTACATATACGGTCAGAAAATCACAGTAGAGACGGACCATTCCCCATTAGTAACGATTTGTAAAAAGTCTCTGTCAGATGTACCACTTAGATTACAAAGAATGATGTTACAATTACAATCTTATGACATCAATGTTGTATATAAACCTGGAAAGTATATGTATGTCGCGGATACTTTGTCGAGGGCAGCTTTAAGCGATGTTGATGATTACTTGGATAACGATTTGTCAGTTCACGTAAATCTCATCCAAAATAATTTAGCCATTTCACCTGTAACATTAGCTATGATAAGGGAAGCGATTAAAGACGATGAAGTTTTGAAAACATTATCTGAGTATTGCTTGAAAGGTTGGCCTGCCTCGAAAGTTCAATTAGAAAACGGAACCCAACATTATCTAGGGACGCGGGAGCGTCCCGCCCGCCAAGAAAACCGAAGCCGTGAAAACCGAAGCGACTGAGACACTGATTACGCGACGGAACAAGTTGGGGTTTTCACCATCCCGTAGCTCGGTCCCCTGAGTGTCTCGAGAGTTGATTTTTTGTACACCAACTCTCCAGGGGCACGTGAGGACGTAAAACAAGTTTCAGCTCTTGGGAACATCAGGTGTCGGGGGTATAACAATTTTAAAACCACTATTTTTCACGTTTTTCGTGTTCTTCTTCTTGTTGTTGTTGTTGTTGTTGTTCATTGACGGGGCTACAGCCCAGCAGACAAATCGGATCGAGCTGAAATTTTGCACACACGTTTGTTATGCTCCAAGGGAGTGCCTTTTGACCATTTTTTCTCCCTCCCCCCATTTCCCCCCCAATTAGGGGGGAAATAGTGTTTTTTAGGAATTTCAAATGGTCATAACTCCTTCAAAATTGAAGCTTTTTCAGATTTTCTTTTTTAGTTGTGTTCAGCTTTTTAAACTGTTTAATTTGAGATCAAAAAATGGTTCCTAAAGGGGAAAATAAAGGAGTTATGGTGATTTTTCTATTTTCAACAACAACTGCCGCAAATATTGATGAAAATTGGTGCGGTTGGTCTTAAAATGTCCGCTAGGTTGTCTAGAATATGCTCAATAATTTTGAACTAAATCTCAATCGATTTGACTAATCCACAGCCAAAAATACGTGAATAAATTCCACATCTACTGATTTGGCTAATTTCCGAAAACATCAAAGTTGAACGGTGGTCAGAAAAATTGTCGTAGAGTGGCGCCTGTTTAAGGATCGATAGGAAATTTAATGGGCTTTCGAATGAGGGTAGCACACTTTGCCAGTTTTCCCAACGGTTCTCGAGTTATTCGCGATTTTTGGTATAAAAACGTGCGTTTTACGTTTTGCAAACTTTCTGTGGCCGCCGGTAGCCTCGTGGACAAGCGCGTCTGTCCATGCGTTAGATCTTGGGTTCAATACCCGCTGGCGTGAAAGGATTTTTCACATACTTAGCCGTTGCGGCGGTCACCTGGTGGAAAGCAATGGCAAACTACCACCAGTATCATTTGCCTAGTACAGCCTCTCAAATAGTGCCGTTCGGAACCGGCGATAAACTGTAGGTCCCGTATAACTTGTGAAGACGTGCATCACAGGATTATATGTGAGAGGTCGCCAACGTCCGAAATTCGGATACGGCACTCCAAGAAGAAGAAACTTTCTCTTTACACTTTCTCTTCGACACCAATAATTAAAATTATTGTAATGATTCTCAACAACAAAAATTTGCACAATCCCCAAGAAAAAATGCAACAAATTTTCAAAAAATTTCTAATTCAAATTCATTCAAATTTCTAATTCTTTCTATTTTTTCAAATTTAATAATAATAATAATTGTTTTAAATTTTAATAATTTTTTAAAATTGTTAATTGTTTTAATTAATCGAAAATTTTAAAACTACTATTTAACCAATTCGCAAAAATTTTAAAACTACTTATTTTTCAAACACATTTCAGATAACAAACAATAATTTCCAAAAAATAATTATTCTTGTCACAAAAACAAGAAACAAAAAGGCAAATTAGTAGGCGTCCTAATTTTCTACTAAATTTTGACTAGGATAAAACTTCATTTAGGAAAACATTTACTAGTTACCT
Source organism: Stenodema calcarata (assembly GCA_963920205.1). Taxonomy (NCBI): domain Eukaryota; kingdom Metazoa; phylum Arthropoda; class Insecta; order Hemiptera; family Miridae; genus Stenodema; species Stenodema calcarata. The sequence goes on from OY986058.1 coordinate 26,346,803, forward strand.
CGTAGGTACTTTTGTATTGTATAAGTTGTTGAACCGTATTGTATAAGTACCACTAGAAAACTAGTCATGCAAAAAGATGTGATATCACCCAAAAACAACTCCGTTGTAAAAACTGGCCCGCCAAAAAACCTCAGCCGCAAAAAGGAATGATATCCATTTTGCCCGCCAGCCACATATATAGGATGCTCAGTGCTTCGCACCTCGCTGTTGAGTATGCATATAGAAACCTGATCCTCCTACCCCTAACCTCCACCGTCAATGTTTTCCTGTTCCCTGTCTCCTTCCCACAACCCCCTCTCGCCCTTAGTGCCCCTCGGTTTCACCTAATATGTTTCCTCTGTTACACCGGCAGGGAGCTTTACGCTTCTTTCAATGCTGTTGGCGGGAGCTTTTTGCAAGGCTTCTGAGAATTAGATATACAAGTAGTAGTGGTGATGATGAGTACTTAGTGTTGGTACAAAAGTAAAGTAATGAGCCATTTCAGGCTGCCTGACATTGCAAAAGCAAGGCGTCTAAGAATTATAAAGAATTATAATTATAAAATATAATTATAATTATAATTAAATTAATATATTAATATATTCATAAATAATTATAATATAGTTCTAAAATATAATTATAATTATAATTATAATTATAATTAAATTAATATATTAATATATTTATAAATAATTATAATATAATTCTAAAATATAATTATAATATAATTGAAGCATTACTTCATTATAGGTGTACAACCACTGATTACTCGTGACCACCAGTAATACATATAATATATCTAATAATATATTATAATTCTCAGAAGCCTTGCAAAAAGCTCCCGCCAACAGCATTGAAAGAAGCGTAAAGCTCCCTGCCGGTGTAACAGAGGAAACATATTAGGTGAAACCGAGGGGCACTAAGGGCGAGAGGGGGTTGTGGGAAGGAGACAGGGAACAGGAAAACATTGACGGTGGAGGTTAGGGGTAGGAGGATCAGGTTTCTATATGCATACTCAACAGCGAGGTGCGAAGCACTGAGCATCCTATATATGTGGCTGGCGGGCAAAATGGATATCATTCCTTTTTGCGGCTGAGGTTTTTTGGCGGTTGGAGCATACGGGAGGAAGTTAATTTCATAGATGGATTACTATATAGGAACACCAG